>PVIA01000294.1:484117-511550 GCA_004024845.1 Tonatia bakeri | reverse complement strand
CACCCCCCTCCCAACTTCCCTCCCATTACCACCCTCCCCCTAGTTTTTATCCATGTGTCTTTTAACTTTGTTCCTGTAAACCCTTCCCCTTTCCCCCTGAAATTCCCTCTTCTCTCTCCTCTGGTCACTTTCTGCCTGTCCTCTGATGCAGTGTCTTTGACTATATTTTGCTTGTTTCTTTGTTTTGTTGTTTAGGTTCCTGTTAAAGGTGAAATCATATGGTATTTATCTTTCACTGCCTGGCTTATTTCGCTTAACATAATGCTTTCCAATTGCATCCATGATGTTGCAAAGGGTAGGAGCTTCTTCTTTCTTTCTGCTGCATAGAATTCCATTGTGTCATTCTCTCTTCTTTGGTTATTTGCACTCTATTTATTCTGATCTCTTCGTGGTTCCTTAAAACAGGGTAAGTTCTTGCCCTCCCCTTGGGGTTTTATACTTACTGTTTCCTTGCCGGCAATAGTCTTCCTCTAGATACTCCCAAAGCTTGCTCTTTCACACTTGTTTTACTTAAATGTCACCTTCTTAGAGAGTCCTTCTCCGGCCATTCTATTAAAAATTGCAACCCCTCCCTTTTCCCAGCTCTCCTTAGTCCTCTTCCCTCCTTTTACTATGCTCTATGATTTACTTATATTTTTTGTCTACCTTCTTTAGAATATACGCTTTTTGAGCTTGTTTGTTTTGTTCACAGGCCTAGAACCATAGCTGGCACAGAGTAGGCACTCAGGGAATGTTGATTAGATGGGCAAATGAACGAATGGTAGGGATCAAGGCTGGTCTTTGCATAAGGAGGAAATTTCATCCTTGAGACAGGAGGAGATAAATGGATCAGTGTATATATAGATAGGTTTGTGCTGGGAAGGCTGGGGTATGTAGAGAGATAGGAATTTGGAAATAGTCTTGTGAGATACCCTCAGTTTTCTGAAATACGGAGGCAAGGTTGTCTGCTGATGGCAGTAGTGAGTATGGGGCTGAGGAGACTCCTGAGGATATGGGTTGGTTGTTGAGAAGTGTGAGAGAGGGAGCTATCCGGGGACAAGTCAAGGACCCAGGCCAGGGTGAAGACTGTGAATTGAAGAGATGCAGTTTTACAAGGCTGTGTGATTTTGCTCTGGTAGAACTCAGGAGTCCAGGTTAGGAGCAGAACAGGTGGATTTAGCATTGATCCAGGGTTGGATAGATGTGTGAGAGGCCACGGGTGCAAAGGAATCAAAGGAGCAGTCAAGGTTGTTAATTGTGGGTTCAGAATGGGGAAAGAAAGCCCTTTAAGAAGCAGGTTGATTGATTGGAAGGAAATAGAATCAGAGTCTAGAGAATGGATGAGTTTGAAGAACAGATCAGGCCAGAGTGAAGCAGGCATGGTGGAGGCCTGGAAGTGTGTCAGAAAGTGAACAATTGACAATTTGTGTTGACAAGGTCTAGGGTGTAGCCATGGATGTAGGTGGTTGAGAAGACCAGAGGTCATTGTAGTTAAGAAATTTGGAGGCTGAAGTATAGGAATAAATTATCCTTGTGGATTTTGAAACTACTCGGGATTATGTCAGGAATTGTGGCAGAGAGGACACCAAGATGCCAAAGGCTTCAGTGAATGATGGGAAATAAGTAGGAGGGTGGAGGTACAAAGGCAAGGCAGTGTGGAAACCACAGGAGCCAGGTGGCATGAGTTTGGAGGGGCAGGAATTTTTACATGAACGTGGAATATACAAGGAGTGATGATCTGGAATCAATGAACAGAACAAGGAACACTGACCTCCTACCATGAGGTTTGTGAGGTATAGGAAAATCTGACCATAGAGGGCTGGTGCTGCAAACATCCCTGGCTGGTGCAGGAGCAGGTCAGAGCAATTTGGATGGCGTTTCTTTTGGCCGGATTCTGGAGCTAAGTTGTTATTGTTATGTAAACATAATCATGGCATTTGTTTGACAGCTTTGTGTTTCCTCTTATTATCAAAGGGAATAAACTAAATGTCCCTTTTACCTACATTTACTTATATCTTTATGTATTATATTTACTTTATAAATCAATCAATCAATCAATCTTTAAAGATGTTCCCTTGGGTCTTGGCTTTGGGAAGAAAGAAACTTCATGTAGTCACTGTAAAAACATCCTTAGTATATGGTTTTAAATTTGCCTTTTGTATTTTGTTGCTGGAAGTTTCTACTCACCTTTAACTTTTAGACCCTCTGAGCCAGGTTCATTGCCGCTTGGTTCTCTTTTGTCTCACTGGACTAATGATTAATTCTTACGGAAGTCCAAACCTCAGGAGTTACTCAGTGATGAAGGACTACTTCCCCTGAGCCTTTTGCTCCACGGCCTCTAGATAAAGGGAAAAGTCTGTGTCAGCAAAAGTGCTTACTCTGTGAGTTAGAAATGGTATCTTGCACATTTTGAGTTTATCCAAGAAACAAATAGCTGGGAAGTTTCCTTTAAATGCTGCCTCCTCCACCACTAATACTTCAAACTCCCTTCACCTCCCACACAGATACAGGTCCCTGCTGGGAGTATCTGTTGACTTATTTTGTAGGTGATTAGTTGCTTTTGATATTTGTTCTCTCATACACTCAAGAGCACTTGGCACATACCTCTTTTTGTTTCAGTTCCATCTTACTGCATGCATATATTTGTCTGTCTGCCTGCCTGCCTGCCTGCTTGGCTATCTCTTTGTCTTCCAAACTGTTCTCCACCTGCTTCTGACCCAATTTGATCTCCTCCAGGTTATGGTTAGGTTTCCACTTATTTTTTTTATATGCTCTTAATAAGTAGATACATACTTAGGAAGTGGGTATCGAGTTAATTTATTAAACTTAGAACTCAAACAGCCCAATTCACACATCTTGCAAAGGAGAAAACTGGCCGGAGGATGAAATGATCTGTCCAAGGCTACATAGGCTCAGATGGGATTAGAATCCATTTCTCCTCTCAAGGTCGGGGCTTTCTGAAAGAGTAATGTCAAAACAACTAGGCCTGGATTGACAGTGTTCCCCAAAGTTAGAGATAATTGAACTTTTTAAAAATTTAATTATATTGTCTAGGGATGGGGCTTTCCACCTCTCCTTTTACCTGTCACCTTATTTGGGGATGGGATAATGGGTGGGACTTTTGTTGTTCTTTAACCACTGAGACTGGGGAATGAGCACCTAGGCACAGGAAGGCTCTGTCCTACTTGTAAAACTGGTAGATTTGCTTTTTCCTTGACCTATACCTTCAGGACATCCTCTGTTTCATGGGTGCTAATGGAGAGATGGAGCCATGTCCTGGGAACAGGGTGAAGGGTACTGGGTAATCTCCGGCCTGGCAGGCAGAAATAGCATATCTGGGCGCTTGTGAGTGGTTTGGGGGAATTTGGGCCTAGAAGAAATGACATTATAATCAGGTGCCAGAAGTTCATAGATAGGTCATTTGTGACTGGTAGGGTTGGCAGGAAATACTGAGTCACACTGGCAGGTTGACGGGATTGAAAAAGAACAAATTCTTAGTAGTTGCTGAGAGAGTGCTTTTATCATTTAGACCAGTGGTTTTTAATCTGGGACTATTTTGTCCACTAAGGGATATTTAGCAATGGCTGGAGATATTTTTGATTGTCACAACATGGCCAGGTGTGTGTGTGTGTGTGTGTGTTACTGGCATCAAATAGGTCGACGCCAGGGATGCTGCTGAACACTGTACAGTACATACAATAGCCCCTCATAACAGAGAATGAATTACCTAGCCCAAAGTGAATTTTACTCAGGTTAGGAAACCCTGATTTAGACCCTGATGATTAGTGAAGTGATTAAAATAAATGGTTAAATTGCAAAATTGGATTTATTTCACTTTTTTATTTTCATTCTTTTTAAATTGAGGTGAAATTCTATAACACAATTAATCATTTTAAAGTGAACAGTTCACTTGCATTTAATACATTCACAGTGTTGTGCAACCACTACTGTCTAATTCCAAAACATTTTCATTGGCCTGAAAGGAAACCTGTACCCTTTAGGCAGTTACTTCCCATTGCCTCCTTCCATAGCCTCCGAAAATACCAATCTGCTTTCTGTCTCTGGATTTATCAATTCTGGATACTTCATATAAATGGAATGAATCATGATTGTCTTTTGCGACTGGCTTCTTTCACTTAGCATGATATTTTTGTTCGTGTTGTAGCTTGTATCAGTACTCTGTCCATTTTTATGACTGAATAATATTCCATTGCATAGATATATATACCACACTGTGTTTATCCATTTATCCATTGATGGATATTTGGGTTCTTTTCCATCTTTGGCTATTGTGAATAATACAGCTACAAACATTTGTGTACAAGCTGTGGTTTGAAAAACGAAGTCAATTTTCAGTTTTTTGGGGTATATACCAGGAATGGAATTGCTGGGTCATGTGATAGTTCTATGTTTAGCTTTTTAAAAAATATATTTTATTGATTATGCTATTACAGTTGTCCCATTTCCCCCCTTCATTCCCCTCCACCCTGCACACCCCCTCCCACCCACATTCCCCCCCTTTTGTTCATGTCCATGTGTCATAAGTTCTTTAGCTTCTACATTTCCCATACTATTCTTGCCCTCCTCCTGTCTATTTTCTCCCTACTTTCTATGCTACTTATTCTCTGAACCTTTTTCTTCCTCTCTCCTCCTCCCACTCCCCTGTTGCTATCCCTCCATGGGATCTCCATTTCTGTGGTTCTGTTCTTGTTCTAGTTGTTTGCTTTTGTTTTAGGCGTGGTTTGTTAATAACTGTGAGTTTGCTGTCTTTTTACTGTTCATATTTTTTACCTTCTTTTTCTTAGATAAGTCCCTTTAACATTTCATAAAATAAGGGTTTGGTGATGATGAACTCCTTTAACTTGACCTTATCTGAGAAACGCTTTATGTGCCCTTCCATTCTAAATGAAAGCTTTGCTGGATAGAGCAATCTTGGATGGAGGTCCTTGCCTTTCATGACTTGGAATACTTCTTTCCAGCCCCTTCTTACCTGTAAGGTCTCTTTTGAGAAATCAGCTGATAGTCTGATGGGAACTCCTTTGTAGGTGACTGTCCCCTTATCTCTTGCTGCTTCTAGAATTCTGGCCTTCATTTTAATCTTGGGTAATGTAATTATGATGTGCCTTGGTGTGTTCCTCCTTGGGTCCAACTTCTTTGGGACTCTCTGAGCTTCCTGGACTTCCTGGAAGTCTATTTCCTTTGCCAGATTGGGGAAGTTCTCCTTTATTATTTGTTCAAATAAGTTTTCCAGTTGCTGCTCTTCCTCTTCCCCTTCTGGCACCCCTATAATTTGGATGTTGGAATTCAAGATGTCCTGGAGGTTCCTAAGCCTCTCCTAATTTTTTTTGAATTCTTATTTCTTCATTTCTTTCTGAATGTATGTTTTTTTCTTCCTTCTAATCCACTCCATTTATTTGAGACCCAGTTTCCTTCCCATCGCTATTGGTTTCCTGTGCATTTTTCTTCATTTCACTTAGTGTAGCCTTCATTTTTTCATCTAATTTGTGACCAAAATCAACCAATTCTGTGAGCATCCTGATCACCAGTACTTTGAACTGTGCATCTGATAGGTTGGCTATCTCTTGGTCTCTTAAAAGTATTGGCATTGGCACTTTGATTTTTTTCTTCCGTTTGAGCCTTTGTTTTTTTTTTTTTTTTGGTCTTGTTGTACCTGTTACGTATGAGGGACAGAGCCTTAGGTGTTCACCAGGGCGGGCAACCCTGTTGTTGGGTTGTGACACTGTATGTGGGAGCAGGGTCTGAGAGGGAACAGTGGCGCTTGCTCTGCTCTCTCTCAGATTTCAGTCCCCTCTGCTGCTTCCCACAAGCAAATTGGGCCCTTCTGGTGCTGGTTCCTGAGTGAGTGGGCTTGTGTACATTCTAGGACCCTGTGGGTCTCTCCAATGAACTCTTGTGTGAGCCTGGTAGTCTCTCCTGGCGCCTCAACCTCCACAAGTGTTTTCAATCAGTGCTTTTTAGGTTTTATTTCCCAGTGCTGGGGCCCAGGGTTGCATGGTCTGTCTCGCTGCCACTTTTCTCCTGGTTTATCTGTGCGCCAATGTGTGACTGAGGACAGCCAGCTGCCTTGTGTACCTCACTGGGTCTGCTCATTGCCTCCCCATGCCTGTGCCTGGGGTCTGCCACTGGGGTCTGCTAGCCGCCACCTACGCCCTTTGTACCTGGGTCTGCCAGCCATCCCTTTTTTCTGCTGCAAACCCTTTTCACAGGCCGCTGACTCCGCCCCTCTTACCGGTCTGGATGAATGGTTGTCAGGACTTCCATACAGTTCCATTTTCTGTCTGTTGTGGTTGTTTTTTTTGTTTCTAAATTTTTGTTGTCCTTAATTTTGGTTGTGCAAGGAGGCACAGTTTGTCCACTTATGCCTTCATCTTAGCCAGAAGTCTGTGTTTAGCTTTTTCAGGAACTGTCAAACTGTTTTCCATAGTGCCTGAACCATTTTACATTCTACCAGCAAAGTACAGAGGTCCCCATTTCTCCACATCCTTGCCAACACTTGTTTTTTTGTTTTTGTTCTTTTTAAATGATAGCCATCTTAGTAAGTATAAAGTAGTATACTTAAAAAAATTTTTTTATCATAGCAAAACATATATAACATAAAATTCACCATTTTAATATTTCACTTTTGATGCAGACTGATCATTCAACAAGTATATTTTGAGGCCCTACCCTTGAGGGTACCATTAAAGCACTGTGTAAATTACAATGAGCAGGACAGATAGAGGCCCTGAGGAGGCAGACGTTTTGATCTCATTTTGACCTAAGGATCTCATTTTGAGATCCTTAACTTAATTACATCTGCAAAGACCCTTTTACCAAGTAAGGTCACACTTACAGGTTTCTGGGGTTAGAACATGGACCACCACTCAGCCCTCCACAGCGGTGAAGGAGACAAGAGGCCGGGAGTACTGGGAAGCCTTTTCTCACGGGCTTAGAGAGAAGGAGACAAGGTGCTGTGGAGGGTGGCTTGGCTGAAACCCTCACTGGGACACCTACAAAATTGCTGCAGCCTCCCTGGAAGCTTTTAGTTTGAAATGCCAGCTGCACAGGTAAAGGAGTGCGGTGACCTGACCAGGCATGACCTGGCTTTACCAGAGACAGTTCACTAGACTGCAGCTCACACCTACTGAACCTGTCACTGTGTGACCCCACATCTGTCTGTCTTCCGTGAGCCCTTCCTCTTCCCTCTCTTCTTCCTTGTCAGATGTTTTCTCTCTGGTACTTTGTTTTCCTTTGGTATTTTTCTGTTTGCATCATGGGCAGTAAATCAAACAGAAGTTTACTAAGTAATTCTTTGTTGCTTGTCTTCTGAGCTGACTCTGCAGCTGGTGGTGCTGGAGAAGCCCTGCAGTGACCTTCTCCCTGCCTAGATTTTTGATCTTTGGCCACATGATTTGGGATGTGAGTCTAGGAGCTGATGGGACTAGAGCAAGCATGTGCCTTCCAGTGCTTACATCCCATTTTCCTTGACAGTGTACCTGTCTTATAGGGGCCCTTAGACTGGGGGAGAGGATGGGCCTCCTGAGACCTTGACTTATCCACTCCCATCGAATATTCCTGGTCTTCCCCCAGATCTAGAGCTTGGGTCATCATATATGGTTAAATTACTCTGTTAGAATGCAGATATCCCCTAAGGATAATAATACTTCTAAAGGTACAGAAGCTTAATCAGCACTTCCCCAAATAACACTTTAAGATTGACAAAAATATTGGCAAGCTTGTGAAGTTGACACTATAGGTAGAGGGGAAGACACAGAGGCTCGGAAATCTTTGCCTAGCTTGGAGATCTTCATTGAGTTGATTTTTATAAACTAGGTCATGTCTTCCACCTTGGTATGAATGTGCCAGTTTTTAATTTTTCCAAGGAATGTCTTTTGTCCTTAGGCAACACTGAGACTTGCTGGGTACAAATTATACAGCACATAGTTTAGTCCTGGAAGGGTTGAATGGTTAAGGGGGCAAGGGTCATTCAAGGAGATAATGGAAAGGACCTTCATCAAATATAGTGCAAACAGAAATGAAAGCACCCTTCCCTAGATTGTAATTTTTAAAAAATGTAGTCCTTTTGTGGTCAAACTGCTGGGCGTCAGCTGTGCCATCTTTATACTTATCTTCATAATAATAATAATAATGAGCTTACTTTTAGTGCCTTACTGGAATTAGATCATTTATCTCAGCAGCCCTATGAAGTAGATGCTGTTATTACCTCATTTTACTTCTTAGAGAGGTTAGGCAATTTACCTGAAGTCGCAAAGTTATTTAATAGCGGGTAGAGGGACTGATCCTAAACCCAAGTCTTTTTTCCTATTGTGGTAAAAATACATACTATAAAATTAACCATTTTAACCATTTTTAAGTACAGTTTGGTGGCATTAAGTGCATTCACATTGTTGTACAATCATCACCACCATCCATCTCCACAAATCTTTCATTTTGTCTAAATGATTCTCTGCCCATTAAACACTAACTTTCTGTTCCCCTCCCCAGCTCCTGGCAACCACATTCTACCTTCTGTCTCAATGAATTTAACTACTCTAGGTACTGTATATAAGCAGAGTCATACAATATATATTTTTTTCTGTCATTGGCTTATTTCACTTTTATAATGTCTTCAACATTCATCCATGTGGTAGTAGGTGTAGAATTTCCTTTAAAGGCTGAATAATATTTCATTGTATATATATAGCACATTTTGTTTATTCATTCATCTGTTGATGAACACTTGCTGTACTTCTACCTTTTGACTTTTGTGAACAATGCTGCCATGAACATGGACGTACAAACACCTGGTTAAGTCCCTGGTGTCACTTCTTTTGGATAAATACCTACAAGTGGAATTGTTGGAGCAAATGAAAATTCTTTTTTAAATTTTTTCAGGAATGACCATAATGTTTTCCACAGCAGATGTATCATTTTACATTCCCATCTCCAATAAATGGGGGTTCTAGGTTTTCTACATCTTTGCCAATACTTGTTATTTTCTGTGTGTTTATGCTTTATAATGCCTATCCTACTGAGTGTGAAGTGTTATCTCATTGTGGTTTTATGTTTCCCAAATGACCAGTGATGTTGAGCATCTTTTCATGTGCTTATCAGTCATTTGTATATTTTCTTTGGAGATATGTATATTCAAGTCTTTTGTCCATTTAAAAAAAATTGTAGGTTTTTTTGTTGTTTAGTTGTAGGAGTATTTTATATATTCTGGATATTAATTCTTTATCAGATATATGATTCACAAATATTTTCTCTCATTCTATGGGTTGTGTTTTCATTCTGTTGATAATATACTTTGATGCAAAAAAGGTCTTTAATTTTGATATAATCCAATTCATCTGTTTTTTCTTTTGTGCCTTCAGTGTCATATCTAAGAAACAATTGTCAACCCATTGTCATTAACCTTTTCTCTATGACTTCTTCTAAGAGTTTTATAGTTTTAGCTCTTACATTTAGATCTTTGTTTCCTTTTGAATTAATCTGTTATAAGGTAAGGGTCTTCATTTTTTTTTTGCATGTGGATACCACTTGTCCTAACACCATTTGTTGAGAAGATTGTCCTTTCCCCTTGGGTTGTCTTGACACCCTTGTTGAAAAACTATTTGATTATGTGAAGGTTTACTTCCAGATTTTTTTAGTCTATTCCATTGATCTATATGCCTATTTTTATGCCAGTACTACACTGTTTTGGTTACAATAGTTTTGTAGCAAATTTGAAATCAGAAGATATGAGATCTCCAGCTTTGTTCTTTTTGAAGATTGTGCAGGGTCTCTTGAGATTTCATAAGAATTTTAGGATAGTTTTTCTATTTTATTGGGATTTTGGTAGGGATTGTATTGAATCTGTAGATTGTTTTGGGTAGTATTGACATCTTAACAATAGTAAGCCTTGCAACCCATGTACATGGGATGTCTTTTCATGTATTTGTGTCTTCTAATTTCTTTCAGAATTTTTTTTTTTGTTAATTTTCAGTATACAAGTCTTTTACCTCTTTGGTTTAGTTTACTACTAAGTATTTTATTCTTTTTGATGACCATAAATGGGATAGTTTTCTTGACAGAATTTTTGGATTGTTCATGATTAGTGTATAGAGAAGCAACAGATTTTTGTGTGTTGATATTGTGTCCTGCATCTTTGCTGAATTTGCTTATTAGTTCTAACAGTTTTTTTTGTAAGCTCAAGCTTTTAACTTGCTGTGTTCTTTTTATATTCTGTACTTAAAAAAATTAATCCCTGCCTCATTTTTATCTTCATTAACTTCTCCTCTAAGTTCTTGAGGAATTTAAGTTTTACTTTATTAATCTGATTTTCTATAGCCCACAATTTGATGTTCCTTTCTTCCATTACTATTTAAATAGGCATTCAAAGTTTTAATTTCCATTCAGTCTTCTCTGGTTTAGAAATGTCTTTTTAAATAACAGTTTACTTGAGTATCAACAGTAACATTGATGCCTTAAATCTTATTCTGAACAGAGTTTTGCAACCATCACCATAATCTCATGAGAGATGGATTCTTACAGAGGTAACTGTGTCTGTCTGACATCTTCATATCCAAGTGAAGGAACAAGGGAAATTTTCAGGTTGCCTGAATTTATCTTGGAACTGCTCATGCCAGGACTGAGCCCTTTAGTGCCACTCCCTCTGCCAGGCAAGGTGACCTAGGCAAGGAGTTGGGTGGGCCTATGCCTGCCCAAGACTCTGAGGGAGGCCTTTTGATATGGGCCTTGATCTACGCAGTTCTGTGTTTGCTGCCTTGGCCCTCTCGGCGAGTTCTTCTGGTGCTGCCTACATTTATTGCCAGAACACATTGCTTTTCCATAGAAAGTTTTCTAGTCCTTCTGTGGTCCAGTTCCATCTTGGCTATATCTAGTAGAAATTTTTCAATGTTCTGGGCAGCTGGGATGATATCCTTCCTGGTTTCCAGTTCAGATGCAGGTTTTTCTCTACTTTTATGTTTCTTTAACATCAGGATCATGGATGATGTATGTCCACTGTAAGTCATTGAGTCTTGAAAATGGTTTAAAGTGACTGTAGATTTTGGTATTCATTCATTCAAGAAGTTTGTGTGTGTGTGTGTGTGTGTGTGTGTGTGTATCCCCAGTGAGCCAGGCACTGAGGTACCAGCTCATAAGCCCCTTATAAGCATGTTTATTTTTGCATCTCCAGCACTAAGTGCAACTAGTGACAGCACGAAAAGGAAGGATTTGTGAAAGTCTGTTGAACCAAATGACTGGGTCTTGTGAAGACAAAAGTAAGTAATACGTATTCCTGCGTTCAGCTGGGTTGTGGTAAAGTGGGGAAGACATGGGCGCACAACAATTTTGTGGTCTAAGAGCTGTAAGAGAGGGATCACAGAGAAGGGAAAAACAATTGCTTGGGGATGTTGGAAGTCAGAAAGAGCCTTTTTATAAATATGATATTTGAGCTGAGCTTTTAAAGATGGTTTTTCAGAGTGGAGAAAAACAGGGAGGGAATGTAATATGCATGGGAGTGTCACAAGCAAAGATGCAAAGGCAGCAAACTACAAAGCATGGTCCTTTGTAGGACCAATACAAGCAGTGAGTTGTCTTGTATTGCTGGAATTAAGAGCTTATGGGAATGGAGGTTAGGAATATGCTGAAATTGTGAACCCATACCACATCCTGGAGGCTTGAATGCTATACTGAGATTTGTGAACTTTATTCTGTAGTCAGTGGAACACTGTTAAAAGTGTTTGTTATAGAGATGGAGAACATATTAGTTGTTGCCCAGAATTAGGGATGGTGGGGGTAGGGGAGAGGTGGGGAAGAGGATGAGTTGATTATAAAGGGGCAGTGTAAATGATCTTTGTGGTGATGGAATAATTCTCTGTCTTGATTGTGGTGGGAGTTACATGAGTCTATACATATGATAAGCTTGTGTAAAACCATATCTATACATACCTACATACAAGTGCATGTAAAATTGGCAAACTCTGAATAAGGTCTGAGGATTGTGCCAATGTCAATTTTATGTAAGATGTTGCTATTAGGAGAAATGGTTGAAGGGTACATGGGTCCTCTCTGTACTATTTTCCCAATTTCCTGTGAATCTGTAATTATTTCAAAATAATAAGTTAGGGGGAAAAGCATAAGAAGGAAAACTTGATGAAGGAGAAGATGGAGTAGGGATACTGATTAGGGTTTTCATTTATTTAACAGTATTTTATTGTAAAATGCTATGTTCAGATACTATGTAAGATGCTTGGGAATTTATAGAACATGGTGCCTACCCTTGAGGAAGTGTTGAGTGGAGGAGATAGACATGTTTTAAATAGTGCTCTTACTGTGCGTTGCCTTTGTACTAGCAAAGATAGATACAAAGCACTATGAGAGCAGGGAGAAGGGGGGACAAACTTCAGGGGGTGGGGAAGACTTCATACTGACACAATGACCAAGCTGACTGTGAGGGAAGAGAGGGAGTTTGGGTAGGATACACTGGGTTTCTGCAATAGTCCAAGTGAATGAGACAGCTAAAATGAGTGGTAGCGGGAATTGAGAGTGGAGAGTGGCTTCAAGATGATTTTGAAATAGTATTGATGCAAATTCTTTTTTTAATGTTGTTCAAGGACAGTTGTCTCCCTTTTCCCACCACCACTTTCCTCCACCCCACCCACCCCTGTAATGCAAATTGTTGATATACAATGTGTTTGGACATAGTATTTGAGCTTGACTGAATGCATGGGGGCTCAATTAGCTGAAATTTAGAGTGTAGGAGGAGAAAGGTTTTGGCCAGAATGTATTGGGTTTGAAGTATCTGAAGAACCCCATATGGAGAGCCTGGTGTGTGGAGCTCAGGAGAAACAGAGCCTAGAGGTAGCGATGTGTTGGTCCTTAAGCTGCATCCACACTGGACCACTTACCACTTCCTCAGTGATCTATCCTCAGCATGTTTTTTTAGTCCGTGACTTGGCCGGGACTGTCCCTCTCTTTCTTCTCTATATAGTGAAATCTCACACCTGTCAATGCCTACTTCAGAATAGAGATAGTGGTTGGAACCTTGCTGGCATGTGAATTTTGTCTATGGATACCATAGTAGGGCAAGAAGAGGTCAGTTAGCAACCTGCATTTGGAAGTGGTGAGCCCAAGGAAAGGAGATGAGCAGTTGGAGAGCAGAAGAACCAAGAAAGTAGTGAGGCCAAATGGAGTTTTGGTTGCTCAGTCACAGCAGACCTGACCAACCAGAATTAGACATATAGAGAAATAGGCCATGATCTATCTAAATTGTGGAGTTCATGACAACGAAAGATCAGCATTTAGTCGAGGTCCATCCAGAGCTCCGTCTCATATGTAGAGCTTTCCAACATTGAATGGTGCCTTGCCAGCCGATTAATTTTTAATATATGATTCTCTGGTGAAGTGGCTGGGCATTGAAGTGCATCAAACACAGCTTTTGTTTTTCTGAAGTTGGTCAGAATAATACTGTGGAGTCTGGTTACTGCAACCTTGAGCTCTGGTTCTTCTGAAGGGATGAGATCAGACTCTTTAACATCCCTGGTTTCAGAATGCTCTTTACCTTTTGCAGGGCAGGTTATTTGGAATCGGGAACGGGCATGCTTCCTGTTGGGTTCGGGGGTTCGGTGCCCTTTATTATTGGGAAATGACTTAATTTCCAGTCACAGATAGAGAATACCATCATGGAAGGGGGCTCCCATTTCCGTGTTTGCTTCCTCTTCTGTACATTACTTGAATGATGTGATCTGTTCTCTGAGTTCTGAAAAACTGCTGTGAACCCCTGAAATACCAGAGGATTTCAACAGAAGTGTACTCTGAATAATGTGCTTTTTATACCGTTAGTCCCAAAGCAGGTGATGATGATGATGATGATGGTGATTATGATGATTTTTAGCCTGGGTTCTTATGCACAAGTTCTCCTTAATTCTTTAAATTTTTCCGTCTTTACTTAAAAATTTTTTTAAAAAGGTTTTATTTCTTTTTAGAGAGAGAGTGGAAGAGAGGGAGAAAGAGAGGGAGAGAAACATCAATGTATGAGAGAAACATGGATCATTTGCCTCTTGCATGCCCTGCAGCTGGGGGCTGACCCTGTAACCCAGGCATATACCCTGACCGGTAAACAACATGCAACCTTTTGGTTTGTGGGAGTACCCCCAGCCCACTAAGCCACACCAATCAGGACCTTTACTTAAAAATTTTATACCTAGGTGGAGGGATGGAGCAAAAACCAGAAAGGACTCATGGACACAGACAATAGAATGGTGAATCCAGGTTCGGAGAGGGGTGGATAAGGAGGATAAAAAAATCAATTAATTAAAAAATTTATACCTAAAGGTTCTCTCTTAAAAATTTTTTTTTTTTAATTTTCCTGTCTTTCTACACAGAACCCATAGATAACTGAGGATGGATAGTGTCTGAGTGGGAAGGACCTATAGGTGCTGAGAGCTTTTCTGAAAGTGACTCACAAGCAGATTGGTGGTGACGGGTAGGCAGGAAGGGGAAGGTAGTGGAAAGGGAGATGCCACATGGACTCCATGTTATCAGGGATACTCTTTGAGAGCTCTTAGTTCTAACAGAGTAATTGGTGGAGGCAGAGCCCACCTTTTGTTCTCTGAGTGGGGTTTCTTTCTCTCTTCTCTCTTTTTCTGGCTTGCTGTCTATCTACCTATAAGTGTGCTTTCCCAACGTGGAAAGACATATTACTCCACATTATCATGGACTCTTTAGGAGACTTTCACTCTACCCACTTTTGCATTATTTGAAAAATTTCACAATGATCCTAATTATTATTTTTTTTTATAATCAGAAAAGTTATATATATTCCCACTGGAAAAACAAACACTTAAAAATTGGGGAAAATATTCAAATATTGAAAGTGTCTCTTTATTAAACTTGTCTCTTTTTTTTGCCTTCTATAACTGATGAATTATTTTAATGGATTTCTTGATATTTATATATCCATTTACCTTTCCAAACTAACTTGAGTTTGCTGTGGTCTCTTATTTTTTTAATCTACTGCCAGATTCAGTTTGCTAGTATTTTATTGGGTATCTTTGCATTTTTATTAAGAAATGGTATAATCTATAGTTTTCTTTTTTCCTGCATTGGATGTCAGACTTTGGGTATTAAGGGCTGCATTTCTTGCTCCATAAAATTACTTACTTGCTCCTCTGAAATAAATGTGGAAGCCCTCTATACTTTTTGTTTTGAAAACTTTGAAATAATACATACCAGCTTTTAGTGTGAACTGAGTTTGTGCCAGGCACAGTGAGAGAACCCAGATCTGCACAGTTCCGAGTCCGTGCTCATCTAGTTCTTCGCCACAGCCCGTGTCAAAGGAGAAAGGCCAGTCTTGGAGCCTTGGGTCTTTGTAGTCAGAAGGCCCTGTCTTTAACTCATCTTGTCTTTTTTTTAATTAAACTTTAAATTTTGAAATGCTTTAGAGCTATAGCAATTCCAAAAATAGCACAATAATTCTCCTATATCTTTTACACAGATTCACCAAAGGCTAACATTTTGTTCATTAGGTTTTCATTCTATCTATATACACATTATTTTTTTTTCTGAGTCATCTGACAGTTACAGATACTAAGTACTTCAATGTATATTTTCTTTTTTTTTTTTTGAATACTTGATTTATTTATTTTTAGAGGGGAAGGGGGAGAGAGAGGGAGAGAAATAGCAATGTGTGGTTGCCTCTCATGTCCCCTACTGGGGACCTTGTCCGCAGCCCAGGCATGTGCCCTGACTGGGAATCGAAACAGGGACCCCTTGCTTCACAGGCTAGCACTCAGTCCACTGAGCCACACCAGCCAGAGCTTATTTTCTTAAAAAAGAACAAAACCACCGTGCAGTTGTCAATAGCAGGGGATTTACTTTGATATAATACTGTTATGTAATTGTTCAAATTTTATCAGTTGTCCCATCAATATCCTTTATAGCAAAAGAAAAATATTTCCCCCATTTTGGGATCTTTTCCAGGATCAAACATGATACAATATTTAGTTGTCATGTCTCTTAAATCTCCTTTAATCACACTTTGTCTTTTATGACCTTGACATTTTAAGAGTACATTCCAGTTCTTTTTTGTAGATTGTCCCTTACTTTGGTGAGTCTGGTGTTCTCTATAATTAAATACAGGTTGTGTGTTTTTGGCTGGAGTATTATAGTGATATTGTTGTCCTTCTAAGTGCATCATATCAAGAGGCACGTGATGTCTATCTATTTGTCCTATCACTGGTGATTAACTTTAACCACCTGGTTAAATGGTATCTGCCAGGCGTCTCCACTGTAAAGTTACTGTTTTTTACTTTGTAATTAGTAAGTATTTTTTATGGGATAATCCTTTGATACTATATAAATATCCTGTTTCTCATCAAACTTTCACTCACTAATTTTGAGTCAGCAACAAGCAAAGACACTAAAAGTGAATAGAGACTTTTGCTTCCCTTGGCGCTAAAGGGAAGCCAAGAGAAAGTGAGGCATTTAGCCACATGTTATTTTTAACCATTGCCTATGGTCTTTGAGTTTTGTCTTTATACATGTTAATTTACCTTTAGTCACACTCTTAAGATTAGTGATTGTCTGTAATTTATAACCTTTGGACTCCTAGTTTGGTCACTCAGGGCCCAAGATCCATCTAACCTGTTATTCTGGTCACATGTGCCCTTTGGGTCTTTGGCCTGTGTCTCTGCTCTGTCTTTGACCTTTCCATTCCTTATCTTTGCCTCTGATTGAGATGCTGGATTCCAGAATAAACTATCTCTGGGTCGAATCACTTGTGAACAAGCATTGCTCTGGCTACCAGGGCCATATAATCAGACAGCTGTCTTCTGAGTCACAGTTATATATCTTGGGCTTTGTTAAGGCTGCAATTGCTCTATGAGTCACAGCAGCCAGTTTTTAATGTTAAAGTTCAGAACTATGCATAATATGAGGAAATTTTTAAAATACCAAGTGGTATATAATTAATTGCCATTTTTTACAATTAGATGCTATAGAAGTTAAAAAGATGAGTAAAGCAAAAAAAAATCAAGACTTTTTGAGGAAAATGAGTCTTGATTGATAGGTTGGTAGGGATGTTATAAGAAGAGGTACACAGGTGAGAATGTGCAGATTCTACACAAGGGTAAGACTTCATCCTTTCTAGGAAATGGCTCAAGCAGAAGCTTAAGAGTGGGGTGTTAGGATAGTGGTGAGACTTCCCTTTGGCCAGATGCAAGCACCTGGAACATTAGGTAAGCTACACATTAACTGTTTCTATGCTAATTTGCAGGTATTCATAATAGCCATGTCTTTGCTTCTAGTCCCTGGTTACAGTGCCTCCTTGCAATTCTTTAGTTGAACTAGAGAGTTACACACAGCCTATGGGATGCTTCTACTTGAACTAGCCCTTATGTGAGCCCCTGAATGTCCAGGGACATGTGTCTTATTTGGGAATGTCATTGGGTGTGTGTGACATGTAGAAGACAGCTGAACATGCTAAAATATATTCAAATTTAGAAATATATCACTCTCTCACCTCTCTTTCCCAAACAAGAATTTCAGGGTGGCAGGAATCACTTACAAAAGCCCACTTTAATTTGTACTTTAGGAGAGACTCTGCCCTCCCTTAGTCTTTCCAGTCTTCCTCTTTTTTATTAATGACTTTTTTACACTTTTGGTTTACTACTAAATTAAAAGCAATAAATTAAAATGGAGAGAGACACCATCCTGACAGTAGTGAGAAATGACAGGAGCTACTGAGCAAAAGACAGAAGTATAAAAACTGGCAGAAAAGTTAAAAGCATTGCAATCTCAAGCTATTTAATTTAGAGTGAGGTAAGTAGCATTACACAATCCAGTAGCTTCTGAGGGCATCCCAGTGTTGAGTACAGAACAGGTAATTAATATGTCTAATGATTTCTCCAATGAACAATAAAAGGTGGAATTTTATCCACACATGTGAGGGTGCTCTGCCCACAGGGTCCCCCTGGCCTCCACTGATGAGAATAAGTCTACCAAGACATGATCTGCTTGGGACGGAAAGGTGGCCGATCTCTCAAAGAAGAAGGACCAGGAACCTCTTCCGCAATGGGCTTTTATTGGGTTCATTTGCACAGGAATGCAGATAAAGCTCATTAATCATTGCCAGGCAGTAAGGATCAAACAATAGATAACAAAGAACTCTGAGGGTCTGTTTTGAGTCAGGGTCAGATAGCTAAAGAGCAGTAAAACTTTGAGGAACAAACTTACTTCTTCTAGCTTGGACCCTTATCATTCAATTGAGAACATTCTAAACAAATCAGGTTTCACAGGATTTTACATATTCTTTCTTAGGCCTGATCACCTGGGGAACCCACCCTTTCCAGCACAGGGCTGTACCACCCTCTGTCATTGTTTCAGGCTTAGGTGGAGCAAGGGAAGTAAGGCAGCCAAGAGATTAGGAGACTTCAGGACTCAGGCTTTGTCAAAGCCCAGGGGCAAGGGTCCATCAGCCCCTCTTGCTGCTGCCCCCAAAGTCCTTCCTTGGGGGCCTCCCACGTGATTGTACCTGGCTTGGGTTGTTCCCCCCTTGGGGAATCTTACCCGTAATTGGCTAACCGACCAAGCATTGGGGGCCAGTTATGGATGAAGTAAAAGGAGCAGAAGTGACGCTCCTGCCAGGGAGATAATTTTTTGTCTCCTTGGTGGCTTATAGTCCAAGGTCACTCCCTCAGCCTTAGCCTTGGCGGAGGTTACAGCTTCTGAAACCAGGCAGGGTAGTTCCCAACACAAACATAATTTGGGAACCTCAGGATGTGAATAACAGGTTATCTTTAAAAATATATTTTATTTATTTATTTTCAGAGAGCAGGAAAAGGAGGAAGAAGGAGAGGGAGAGAAACATGGGTGTGCTAGAGAAACATTTATTAGTTGCTTCTCACATGTCCCCAACTGAGGACCTAGCCCACAACACACACATGTGCTCTGACTGGGAATTGAACTGGTGACCTTTTACAGATGAGCCCAACCCACTGACCCACGCCAGTCAGGGCAAATAATAGCTTATCTTGAGAACTTTTCCTATGACTAGTTCACATTAATTGTAAATGTCTAGAAACATGAAAAAATATTTAAAAAACAGCTATTGATCACCTACAGATTTAACTAATCTTAGCATATTAATATCTAGCTATGTATAAGTAGAAATATATTTTTCTATATTATATAAGAAATAGATATTATATATATGTTTATCCCAAATATATCTGTGAGAACTTGAAGTCTGCATTTCTATTTTTTTAACCTTTAAAATGGTAAGAAACACATATATAAAGTTTACCCTCTTAACTGTTTTTAAGTCTGTTGTTCAGCAGTGTTAACTATATCCACATTGTGAGGCCTGCTTCTTTTTAACCCAATAATATTGTATGACCATTTTCCCATATGCAAGTATAGATGTTCATTTCTGAGGGTGCATGGATATGCCATAATCTAGTTAATCAATTCCCTATTGTTGGATGTGTAGGTTTCTAATTTTGGTTATTGATAGTGCATAGAGCATCTTTAAATATACATACCTCCACAATTCATCAGGATAAAATTCCGGGAGAATTACTGGATTAATAGATGTGTAATTTCTAAATGTTTCCAATGTATACTGTCAAATTGTACTTCTGTCACCATATGTAAGTGTCCTTTTCACTGTATTCCTTCCAGTATTTGATTTTATAATTATTTTAAATCAATGTTTATGTAAGTTAATCTTTAGTGCAAAAATTGCAAACAGCAGTAAAAGATACAGGAGTCAATGAGAAAAAATTTATTTTGGACAATGTGATGCATGAGGTTATTATGATTTATAAACTAGAAAACTATTGATTCTTTAGCAGGAGAATTTAACACATAGCTATTAGATGCACAAGCATGATAACTTATTTTAAGACATCTTTTCATGAAGTATACAAAATCCAAATCAGTCCTCATGAATAAGGAGAAATGCCTCAGAGTATGATGAGGTGTTCAATAAGTCTAATTCTCAGAAAAATGCAAATTGTGAATTCCAGGATAGGACTGTACTGATATCTGTATCATTTCTTTATGGTAAAACATTTTTGTATTTTACTTTTTTGGGGGGCCTTGTTTGCCAAAAGAAATTTCAATTTTTTAGGACTTAATTTATTTTTATTTTCACTCGAGGACATGTTTATTGATTTTATAGGGAGGTGAGGGAAGGGAGAGAGGGAGGAAGGGAAACATTGGTGTGAGAGAGAAACATTGATTGTTATCTCTTGTATATGCCCTGATTGGGGACTGAACCTGCAACCTACGCATGTGCCTGATTGGGAATCGAACCTGCATCCTTTCAGTTTATGGGATGACACTCCAGCTAGGGGAAGAAGTTTTAAATTTTTTTTTTTTTTTAAAGATTTTATTTATTTATTTTTAGAGAGGGAAGGGAGAGGGAGAGAGAGAGAGAGAAACATCAATGTGTGGTTGCTGAGGGACATGGCCTGCAACCTAGGCATGTACCCTGACTGGGAATCGAACCTGTGATGTCTGACTCACAGCCCGCGCTCAATCCACTGAGCTATGCCAGCCAGGGCAGAAGTTTTAAATTTTAATGAGGGAAAATTAATGCAATTTTTGGTTATTCCTTTCATATTATGTTTGTAGAAAACCTTCCTTTAACTCAAGATTGTAGTAATACCTTAATTTTCTTTTAGTAGTTTTATAGTTTTAGTTTTTACATTTAAACCAGAAATTGCAAATATTTTTATCTAATAGGCTGCATTCCACCTGCTAGAAGAGGTGAGGTATTTTCCTACTATAGTGTTTTTTAGAGGTTGGTATTTAAATGCCTTTTAGAAAAGGTATGTATTTTCAGTTGCCTCAGTCCTCACACCCTCTAATTGTCTTATACCTTACATATTTAGATCTGAACACTTTATTTTACCTACAAGATACTTGTAGAATTTGATTTTTGCATTTGACCTAAGGATTATTTAGAAGAATTTTAGAGTCCAAATATTTGCAGATGTTCACAGAGATCTTTCTGTTACTGTTTTCTAATTGAGTTCCATTTAAGATCATTATAGTTAGAGACATACTTTGATTTAAATCCTTTTAAATTTACTGAGAGTAGTTTTATGGCTTAGAATATGGCATATTTTGGTCTTCTGTGGGCAATAGAAAAGAATGTATTTTGCTGTTAAATGGAGTGGTCTATAAATGTCAGTTAGGTCAAGTTGCTTGGCAGTGTTGTTCAAGTCTCCCATATCCCTATTGATTTTCTGCTTGCTTGTTCTGTCAATTATTGAGAGACAAGAATAAAAATTTTCAACTGTTATTGTGGATTTGTCTAATTCTCCTTGCACTTAATATCATCTTTGCTTAATGTACTTTGAAACTCTGTTACTAGGTACAGAGACATTTAAAAGTATTATGTCCTCTTAACAAATTGACTCCTTTATCATATGCATTTACCCTGTAATCTTTGCTCTGAAATATACTTTGATATTAATATAGTCACTGCAACTTTCTTTAATTAGTGTTAGCATAGCATATCTTTCCCTCATCCTTTTATTTTAACGTATTTGTATCTTTCTATTTAAAATGAGTTTCTAATAGGCAGCATATAGTGGATCTTTATTTTTTATGCAGTCTGACAATCTCTACATTTTATTTTTTAAATCCAGGGCCTGGCAGAAGTAACGCCTGCTTCAGTGTGGTTGGTAGGGTATGTGAATGTCTTACATGTCTCATGTGAGCAACTTGAACTTGTCCATTGCATGGACAGAAATTTGAGCTTTTCACCTAAAACGTTATATGGTGTGCTTGAGTACAATATTGTTATGTTACAGAATTACCTGCTTATGACTTTGTAACAAAAGATTTTGTAATGAAAAAGGGGTGTTATTTGTGCTGGACCCTGTATATTTCATTGATTATGCTATTACAGTTGTCCTAATTTGTTCCCCTTTGCCTCCCTCTGCCCAGTACCCACCATTCCCCTCAGGAATCCCCACCCCTTAGTTCATGTCCATTCCATTTCCTATACTGTTTTTAACATCCCCCTATTTATTCTGTATCTACCAGTTTGTTCTTCTTAATCCCTGTGCCTTTTCCCCCATTCTTCCCCTTCCCCATCCGAACTGGTAACCCTTCAAATGATCTGCATATCTATGATTTTGTTTCTGTTCTGCTTGTTTGCTTAGTTTGGTTTTTATCTTCACCTGTTGATAGCTGTGAATTTATTGCCATTTTAATGTTTATAGTTTTGATCCTCTTTTTCTTAAATAAGTACCTTTAACATTTTATGTATTAATGGCTGGGTGATGATGAACTCCTTTAGCTTTACCTTGTATGGGAAGAACTTGTATGTGCCTTTCAATTCTAAATGATAGCTTTGCTGGATAGAGTAATCTGGGCTATAGGTCCTTGATTTTCATCACTTTGAATACTTCTTGCCAGTGCCTTCTAGCATGAAAAGTTTCTTTTGAGAAATCAGCTGACAGTCTTATGGGAACTCCTTTGTAGTTAACTATCTGCTCTTCTCTTTCTGCTTTTAAGATTTTCTCTTTATCCTTAACGTTTGGCATTTTAATTATGATGTGTTGGTGTGGTCCTCTTTGTGTCCATCCTGTTTGGAACTCTCTGTGTTTCCTGGACTTGTATGTCTATTTCCTTCATGAAATTAAGGAAGTTTTCTTTCATTTTTTTAAAATAAGTTTTCAATTTCTTGCTCTTTCTCTTTTCCTTCCAGCACTCTTGTGATTTGAATGTTGCTATGTTTGAAGATGTCCCAGGGGCTCCTTACTAGCCTCATTTTTTTTGTTTTAATTCTTTTTTCTTCCTGCTGTTCTGATTGAATATTTTTCGCTCCCTTATGCTCCAAATCATTGATTTGATTCTTGGCTTCATTCCCTCCACTGTTGGTTCCCTGCAAATTGTTTTTTAAATTTTAATTAGTGTATCCTCTGTTTCTGACTAGATCTTTTTTATGCTGTTGAGGTCCTCACTAAGTTCCTTGAGCATGTTTTGAACTCTGCATCTGATAGATTGCTTATCTCTATTTTATTTATTTCTTGTTCTGGAGTTTTGTTCTGTTCTTTTATTTGGGCCATATTTCTTTGTCTCCTCATTTTGGCAGCCTCCCTGTGTTTGTTTCTATGTGGTGGGTAGAGCTGCTTTGACTCCCTGTCTTAGTAATGTGCTATATTGTGGAAAAGCACATGTTAAGTTGGATGGGGCAGAGCCTTAAATAATCGCCAGGGCAGGGCAACTCGTGTGAACTAGGTCGATGGAGTCTCTGATATGGTGTTGCTGCTCTGTGGCTCTGTGTAGGGGAGGACTCAGAAAGGGATCAGTGCCACTGCCTGGCCTCTGGGGTTTTGTCCAGGAGGAAGCTGTCCACTGGCATTCACCCTGGCGCCAGACACTTTTTCTCCCCATATGCCACTGGTGCCCTTTCAGCTGCTGCTGCAGTGCTGGAGCCCAGAGGGAGTGAGTCTGCGTAAGTCCTAAGACCATTTTAGGCCCTTTAAGAAGAGATGCCCAGAAATCCCACAGTTTCTTCTGCCAACCCAACCCCACTGGTTTTCACAGCCAGAAATTATGGGGACTTATCTTCCTGGCATGGAACCCTGGGCTGTGTGGTCTGGTGTAGGGCTGGGATTCCTCGCTTCCAAGGCATCCCTTTTGATGTTTATCCACCACATGTGGGTGTGGGAGTGCCCTTTTTGTGTCTCCGCATCTCCGCTCCTCCTACCCATCTGGATGAATGTGTGTTTCTTTAATTCCTTGGTTGTCAGATTTCCATACAGTTCTAGTTTCTGATGATTCTGGGTGATTGTTGTTTTGTAGTTTAGTTGTAATTTTGCTGTGGTTGTGTGAGGAGGCGAGTTGTGTTTACCTACGCCTTCATTTTGACCAGTCATCACAATCTCTACATTTTAATTGGGGGTGTCGTATGTGCTCTTTTTTCCTTTCTGGGTGTGTTACAACATTATATTTTTGAGATTCATCCATGTTGGTTGTATCTGTATGAAAGAAATCCATACCTTTTTATTTCTGCATAGTATTCCACTTTACAGATAATGAGTTTATCCATTCATCTCTCTAAGGACAGTTGAAATTTTCCAGTTTTGGCTATTAACATTCTTGTGCAATTATGTGTGGGTATTCATTTCATTTCTCTATGAGTAGAATTACTGGTTCATACCTCTGAAAAAATAGTTTCTTATAATGCTGTACAATTTTATTTATTTTTAATCTTCACCTGAGGATATGTTTATTGATTTTGGGATGAGGGGGGCAGTCAGAGAGAGAAACATCAGTGTAAGAGAGAAACATCAACTGGTTGCCTACCCAATGTGCCCCTACTGGGGACTGAACCCGCAACCTAGGGATGTGCCCTGACCAGGAGTCAAACCCACAACTTTTTAGTGTATGGAGATATGCTCCAACCAACTGAGCCACCCAGCCAGGGCTGACATTGTACAGTTTTACATTCCTGCCACCAATGTATGAAAGTTTTTGTCACTTTACCTTCTCACCAAGCACTTGGATTGTCAGCCTTTTAACTTTGGAAAGCTATAGATCTTTCTGTATTGATTTTATAACCAACTTTCTCAGTGAAATTTTATTACTATTTTTTATTGTCTTGACTTTACCAGGTAGACAACTGATGAAAATTTAGTCTGAACATTTCAGTATTTCTGTTTTTCTTCTAGGTGAACATCATTGGCTTAAATTTCCAAAATAGGTTTAATACATTTGAAAGAGAATTTTATCAAAATTATTAAAATCAAAATATGTTGACATTCTTTGAAAGGATCAGTTGAAAAACTCACAACTCATTCTTTAGTGATGCCGTTTGAGTTATTACTAAGTTATTAATTAAGTATCCCTATGCTCATTATTAAGCAGATAGGGTCACAATGTATTTATTAATGTTTTTCATAATAAACAGTTCACAATTTTGTTTTCATACAAATCATTTTATGAATTCAGTGTTCCAACTCTTGAGAGAGCAATACATAGGCTATCCATGATTAAATGCAAACTTTTGAAAGATAAGCAAATTCTGTTCTCTCCCTCTGATAGGTTCAGAAGTGCCTACCGTCTTTAAAAGCACTTGAATGCACCTATTTATTTTACATGTTGTAGAAATTTTGTGATGGATTTTTTAAAAAGGTACAAATTCATTTCTTTTTAAATAGTTACCACCTTCTTGTCACAGTCAGTTTTCAACATTTTTAAGTTAACAGATACACTTTTATGTGATCCTAGGTTATATGTGTGATAGATCATTCCCTGGAGCAATACTGTCGCGTTTTCAAACTTGACACTATTGATATATAGGGCTGGATAACTTTCTGTTGTGGGTGCTGACCTGTGCATTGTAGGATTTTAGCAGCATCTGTGGCCTCTGCCCATTTGATGCCAGTAGTTCCCCCTGCCCCTTCAAGTTGTAGCAACCAAAAAATGTCTCAAGAGATCACCAAACGTCCCCTTTTGGGAGGCATAATCAACCTCTGGAGAAACAGTGGGTTTTTGAACTACCCAAAAGAAACACTGGCAGGACATGAGACCATATCATTGGTTGGTGGGATACCCTGGTGGCCCATTTCTTGAGAATTGTATTCTAGTTTAGAAATTAGAAAAACTGAGAATTTGGAGAAGTAGTCTTTTTTTTGTTGCAGTTTGTGCATTCCACAAGCCGCTTGGTTCCTCTGCCTCACTTCTCCATCTTCTTATTGCCCCTCTGTGGAATAGGAGAACCGGAAGAGGTTAACTGGAAGATATTAATAAAATGTTAGGAAAATTGTCAGCAGATTCCTGGGTGACATCTTGCCCCAACTTTCCTATTTAAGCTTCATTAGACTGCCTGTGGTAGTTGTGGTGTGAAATATAGAACCAACTCTGAACCTCTTGGTTTCAGAATAAAGTGATTTACAAGTCATTTACAGAGACTTCTTCCTTAAACATGGTCTTATTTCCCCAGCCCTGGTTCACTGTGAATTGTAGAAATGAACTTCTATACCTTGGTGGCAAATGGCATTATTTTTTTTTTTTTTGTGGGATCAAAGTGGCATTGTGGTGATTAGTAGACCTTACTAGTTTTGATTGATTTCCAATTGTTTCATGTTCTAATTGGGCCAGGTAACCTAGGGTATTGAAATGGGCTTCATTTTTTGCTTCATTGCTATAATTTTTTTTGAATTGATTCCTGTATCCATTTTATGCCTTAAATCTCCCTATTTCTCAAAGTCAGTGAGAGTAATATAATTACAGTAATATTTATAATAACCTTTTAACTATAAATATTCTAACTTCAATTTAAGTAAATACCCTATATAAAACTTGGACATACAAAATGGATTTGCCTTTCTTAATCTTACCAGTTTATCAGAATCCATTAAAAATTTCCTGTCCCAAGAAACTTCCTACCAATTCCAGCTAACATTTGTCTTTCCATAGGCTTACTTTTTTTTCTCCTTTTTTCCGTGTCTTTATCTTGTTAACAAATTGTGTTTTTTCTGGGGAGGTAGGAGTGGGGATTTGATGGAACAGCGCATTTTTAGACCATCTTAAGTCCTTTTTTTTGCTTTATCTCATTTGATTTTCCTATTAACTTTAAGATTATTGGGATAAGTATAATTATTTCCATATTACAACTGAAAATGGAGCTTTAGAGAAGTCTTTCCAGCATTATTCAGTAGATAGACAGT
This sequence comes from Tonatia bakeri, assembly GCA_004024845.1. Classification (NCBI taxonomy): domain Eukaryota; kingdom Metazoa; phylum Chordata; class Mammalia; order Chiroptera; family Phyllostomidae; genus Tonatia; species Tonatia bakeri. Next base: position 484,890 of record PVIA01000294.1, on the reverse strand, counting down.
TAAACCAACGATGGTACTTGTTTGGTATTGCAATTTCTCACTAAATAATTTGTGCAAACCTAAAAACTGTTTTTGATTTGTCATGATATTTGCAGTGTGCAAAATCTTAGTGTTGTCATTTAAAGTATCGAGACATTCCAAGCCTGCTATATTAAGTAGGCTGTGTACATGTTTTGTGGGGATGGCTTATGCTGAATCACTCCCGCCCTGGCCCTGTCCTCCAGCAAGGACAGGCATTGCAGGACAGCAATACGGGGGTGGGTATACAGACTCGGATTGTACAACAGTTTCCCTGCACAGCCTTCTGGAATGTGTGCTCTTTCCTGCTCTCAGCTACCTTTGCTGACCAAAGTCCCCAGTGTCCTCTGCTTTAATCTTTAGCATTTCTGTTAATACTGATAGGGCTTTGTGATAATACCAGCAAAAACTAGGTGTTTAGCGACAGGCTCTGGTATGACTGAAGTGACAAGGAAGTTAGAGTGCCTCATTCAGCATGGAAACTGCAGACATTCTCTCCTGGTATATAGTAAGCTCACAGAATGGGGAATGAAGCTCCCAGCTAGACCTGCCTGTTTGACTCCATTGTTGGTTGTCCTGGGTATCAAGCACAGTCATAGAGAGGTTTTGACTTACTCCCCTGGTCTGACAGAGTTAGCTTCTTTAGATTATTTTATTGGAACCAGTTGGGCCATGTTTTCTTTCCTTTACAAAAGTATTTTTCATTCTCATCCAAGGACATTTCTCATTGCGGTTTTTTTTTTTTTTTTTTTTTT